>CM055111.1:35721390-35762438 GCA_029204225.1 Diphasiastrum complanatum | reverse complement strand
CTCTGATAGGAACTGGACCCTCTACAATTCAAATGGTATATTCGAATTGCTTGGAACTATAGGAATACGTGGAATAAGGACTCTACTCCCTATATTCTTCCCAGTCACTATCTCTGCCTCTATGACCCGTCTACCCAATCTGAGGATGATCAATCTTGTGCCATTGCACAATCCCTTGTGCGATGCTATCGATCGTAACAACATCACAATCATCCCAATCTTCAACACTAACTTATGTGGAGGACACCCACTTGGTTGAAGACTGTTCAAATACTCTATAGGGTGGACATTAGAGCCCTCACACTCAAGAACACTATCAGTACTATAAAAGGTGAAAACGTCACCCAGAAGCTGCTCTACAACCCTCGCATTGATCTCATCCACATCTTTGTTCAATGGGGTCAATATTGCACGACTCCTCAAAAACTCAACATCCTTAAAACGTCGCGCAACATCAGGAAATGTGAATGAAATCAATTCGCCCACATCACGCGTCCTTAGACACATGCCCTCCGGCAGAGAAATTAGGTCCAAATCGCGATGCACGAATGTGGGCTCACGACCATCTCCCACACTCAACAAATAATCTGCAAACCTCAACTGCTCATCTTTATCGCCACCCTCCACGCCCATGACGCACATGTTCTTTGTCAATTTATGCACCTCCATGTGTTTCCACAAACGCGAACACTTTAGCGAAGCATTGACAATCTGCGCCCGACTTCCACGCGGCACCACTGGTAGAATATGTCAAAAATCACCCCCAAAAACAATTGGAACTCCTCCAAATGGAGTGTCGATACTCAATATATCTCATAGAGATCGATCTACGCACTCTATAGCATACTTATGCGCCATGGGAGCCTCATTCCAAATGATCAGTCGACATGCCATCAAAAGTGTACCTAGTGCAAATTGCTTAGAAATGTTGCATGTCGAGCTCTCATTCAATTCCGTCGGAGGAATTTTAAACCAAGAGTGTGCAGTCCTACCACCTTTCATCAACAATGAAGCAATCCCACTCGATGCAACTGCCAATGCTATCCACCCTTGTGCATGTACATACGACAACATGACACTATAAAGGTGCGTCTTGCCTGTACCACCCGGACCATCTACAAAAAACACTCCACCCACTCTCTGAACAACATGCTCATGTACTACACGGTCGAAATTTTTTTGTTGATCCATGTTCAATCTCTCGATGTCAACTTCAATCTCTGAAGGGTTCTCGTCGACAAACCATTAGGGCCCTTTTTGGACTCAAAAAGGGCCTCTTCACTAATTATAATTAGTGTTAATGATGACATGTGTACCAATAAAAGAGTTACAAGTGAGATGGAATGGTCCATATGACATGGCACATTCAATGGCCTAGATGACATCCCCAAAATCTAACTCACCCACTAACCACACTCTAACTGTACTCCCCTAGCCCATTATAATGACAATGTGACATTCATAAGCAAGGCCCAAATTCAAAATTTGAATTTGTGAAGGTTGAAATTTTCATAAGTCTTTTTTTTAGCTTTATTTTGGTGTAAATATATGTTGCAATTTTTTTTAGTTTTCATTTCGAAATGTAAAATAAATGGTACAATGGGGGAGCCCTCCCCCATTGTACCTAAGAAAATTTTTTTGTTGTAAGTAAGGGGGGTGATCCCTCTCCCCACCCCCACCCCCCCCCCCCCACCCCCACCCCTCTCAACGACTGTGCATGCTCCTGCACACCCCGGGCCAGCACACTCCGGGCCGCTAGCCCAACTCGATGCCCATTCTTCTTCTCACGAGCTATGGCTTCATCTGAATACAAACATGTGTGTATTCATGTGTTGGCTGAAGTCAGGCCACTGGGTATCGAGGCGGGCCAGCTGCCTGGGGTGCCAGGGTGGAGCTGCACGAGTCCGGAGCCCATGCAAGGTGGAGTGGGGTGGAAGGAGAGCCGTGAGAGGGGGGGCGGGGGGGGGGGGGGGGGGGGGGGGTGGGGGTACCACCCCCCCCTTACATTTTCAAAAAAAAAAATTCCTAGGTACTTATCTCTGAACCCCGTGCTTAGGCGTGATGTTCTCTCTGTTTTGCAGAGCATGATAGCGGATGTGAGTCCAGTTGCGCAACGTTTTAAGAACATTGCGCGAATCATGCGAGAGAACGTCACAAAGGATATTCGTCTCCGCATAGTATCAGGTTGTTCGCAGAGTAGAGTGAGCAGGCAATTCAATGCTCCCACAAGCAATGAGATTGCGGTGCTTATGCCTTTAGACAAGACCCCGAGCAACGGAATGCATGACATCATACTGCATTCCATTCAGGATGGCTTGCAGTTCATCACACAACATCATTCGTCATATGATGCATTGCATTTTGTATTGCTATTTCCATTTGGTACCGATGGGTGGTATCCGGGAATCCCACATGTGCATGTCAAAGATGATGCACGTGCCAATGATGGTGTCGATAACGGTGCACTTTCTAATGCCTTTGAAGAGCATTTGGAGGGTAGTCACAAAGCTGTCACCGTTTGAGAGTTTTACTACTATCATTTACAGGTTCGTGCAGAGCATGTTTCACCGATCCATCTGGGTGGAAGGCTGCTACAAGAGTATGCGTGTGACATGATGGCAAAGATGGTGCAAAATAACATGAATCGACATAGGAACACGTGTAGTGCTTCCATCTTCATACATCGGTTCATCGCGTCACATGCATCAACAATACCAAGATGCTATGGCCGTCGTTAGAGAGTTGGGTTCTCCCGATTTGTTTATCACGATGACGGCGAACCCAAATTGGTTGGAGGTGAGAAGCAGAAAGCTACAGATAGGCCTGATTTGGTATCGAGGGTTTTTAGCATGAAGCTTCAGCATTTGATCGACCTACTGAAGAATGATGATATTTTTGGGTGCATTACAGGGAGGCCGCATGTCGTGGAATTTCAGAAGAGAGGATTGCCTCACGCCCACCTATTGATTATATTGGAGGAGTGGAGCAAACCCATCACGGTTGGAGATTACGATCGTATTGTGTGTGCAGAGGTTCCTGTGAAGGAGGAAGATCCAGAGTTGTACGAGATAGTGAGGACATGTATGATGCACGGCCCATGCGGAACAACTTTTCCAAATGCACCATGCATGAAGGATGGAAAGTGCTCGAAGAACTATCCAAGGAAATTTGTTGATGAAACATCGGTGGTGAAAGGGTATGTTTCATATAGGCGGAGGGAGAACGGAGTGACGGTGCATTCACATGGAGTGGAGTTAGATCACAGGTGGGTTGTACCGTACAACAGGTGGTTGACACTACATTTTCAGTGCCACGTGAACATGGAGGTATGTGTACATATACGTAGTGTGAAGTATTTGTACAAGTACGTGTACAAGGGACCTGATATGATTATGGCGGGGGCTGTAGAGGGTGGTGGTCAGACATTAGGACGAGTGGATGAGATAGAGCAATTTCTTAATGCTTGATACTTCTCAGCCAGTGAGTCGTGTTGGCGATTGTTGGGGCTTTCTATGGGTGTTCATAAGCCCGTGGTGACTCGGTTGGCAGTTCATCTCCCTGGACAGGATTTGGTGTACTTCAGATTGGGAATGGATTTAGAGGAGGTCGTCGATGGGCGTTCAGGTACCACTTTGATAGCATTCTTTGAGCTGAACAGAAGTGGTGATTTGGAGGCTCGAGAGTTGTTGTACCAGGACTTGTCGAGACAGTATTTGTATAACAAGAGAACGCGTAGATGGAACCGTCGAATCAACATGCAAACGAACCCTACCATTGGTCGCATGTAATTTGTACACCCATCCGAAGGGGAGAGGTTCTATATGCGAGCTCTTTTGATCATGTCAAAGGTGCAACCAGCTTTGAGGACTTGCGCATGGCTGATGGTGAGTTGTTTCAGTCATTCAGAGATGCTTGCAGACACAGACTTTTGATAAATGACGCGAGTGAGTGGAATTCTGCTTGCATGAGGCAATGTCATGGGGCACTCCATTGCAGCTTCGTCTCATGTTCGCTGTGCTTCTTTTGACATGTGTCCCTTCCAACCCATTGGAGCTCTGGAGGAGCATAGAGCCACATTTAGTTGAGGATTATGCGCATGAGTCAGGACAGCCAATAGTGTGCCAGACCATTTTTGTGAGTCAAGTTTTGGTAGACAGAGCTATTCTTGATGTGGAGTTGCACATGCAAGCAGCTGAAAAGTCGTTGGTGAATTTTGGGTTTAGGGTCCCCGATGCCGTTTTTGGTTCATCTACATTATTTCGTGAGGAGATCATTAGTGCCCTTTTTGAACTCAAAAGGGCTTCTTCCTTGCCTAAACATGTTTGATAATCTGGATTAATTAACTTGCTAATAGTCCTATGTGGCAGTTCACCTTGGGTTTAAGTTGAGTTCAAACCTAGTCACATAGGTTGCACCTAGTATATTAAATGAATAAAGAGTTAAATTTAATACTTGTAAAAAAATAGATTTATTTTTGAATTTGTGAAGGTTGAAATTTTTTTCACACTTCATAGGTCTTTTTTTTAGCTTTATTTTGGTGAGAAAATATGTTGCAATTTTTTTTATATTTCATTTTGAAATGTAAAGAGAACGATAAGGGGGGGGGGGGGCGGGTGGAAAATAAAAGCCGTAAAACTTCTTCTATCTGAATAGGATCTTTATAAATATCAGTCAAACTAAAATCTCAGTCTCTTTGTAATTTCTTAGGGTCTTCCAATTTCGAAAAAACAAATTTTTAGCTTCCCACCTTGTACAGCAATATTACCATAAATCTAAAGCATTCTTGACTTTTTCAATTTATCAAACAATCTATGCAGTCTATGCTTCAAATATAATGCATGTGACAGTGTGAGTCCAGTGTTTTATGCTGAATCTCTGAAAGCGAAGTTGAATTGTCCACCTTGCCAGAATTAACAAAATCTAGACCTAAGGTCAGGGGATAGGAAACGTCAAAGGATCTTAAATACAAATTATAGTAGTCTTAAAGATATCTATAAGTGTGGCATTCGCCTTAGAAGTCGGGTAGTTTTTGCAGGCAGGGGGACCTCTCTACCCCATTGCGCTTGGGCACAGAGATGCTCTAACATCATATGCTCCCTCCTCTCAAAGTACGCATGCTAGCTTTCCACCTCAATTTTTCTAGGCTTCTGGAGAATTTTCTAGACGTAGTAGATCTTCCTCACCTTTGAAAAAATGATATTTGACAAAATTAATTTCAAGATAGCTTATATTGGCAAGGGCAAAAGTACCAAACACTTCATGTTAGTATGACATAATAATCACCAATAGCTTATAGTGGCAAGGTGAAAGGCACCAAGTTTTTTTTATAGGTGTGGTATATACAATAAAATCATGATGAGAATAAGCTTTCCCTAGGTATGAGTACTTGGCAAAATTATCAGCAAACAAAAATAGCAAAATTATTGCATTTGTCAGTTTCTATTTTGATCTACAACGTTAGGAGAAGCAGCTTTATCTTTTACTACAGTCTTGAATAGATCATTTGGGATGATCTGATGATTTTATTTGGGAAAGGAAAACTGCACAAACGTACCAGAAGCAGAAAGATCTAGCTGACTATAAGAGTGGGTCGGGGAAGTCTTCCAGATTTGCATGGAAGAAAAACTCTCCGCAAGTTTTTTGATTATAGAAAATAAAGATTCTACAATCACAAGTTTCTAGTAGTTTTTGCAATCTCAAAAATTCATCCTCACGATATCAAATTTATCTATTTTGTGAGTGAAACATTTCAATGTTTTTTGATCATCTAAGCACTTTGTGGCAGGCTGTCAACATAGATTTTGTGCCATTTGTATTTTCGAGCATGTTGAGGCCCGACGCTATCAAAGTGGTCAACTGCCTATATAGTGTCCTTATGTGGGTTGCCTCAATGTTCTGAATCTCAAATCAGCGTTCCCTACTTATTTCTTTAGAATCATTCCGGATTTTGACCATGTGACAAATTGAAGCTGCAATTCTCGAGATAGAGAGGCTGTATTGCCCTTACCCTGACTGTTCAAGCCTTATTGTAAAGCCAGAAATTGACATTTATAAATAGTCAAATAGCTCCGTGCACCCACATATGAATGTTGTGGGGTGCGTTGAATGTGAGGCATGTCATCGTGCATTCTGCATGGCAGACTCTACAACATTGTTCTCAAGCTACCTACGCTTATCATGCTTGCTCCTCCTACGCTTATCCTGCTTGCTCCTCCATGCAAAGTGATTGTGCTCCGACAATGCACTCAGCTTCTGGCTAGCATGCGCAAGAGAGAGAGTGCTTATCCTGCTTGCTCCTCTATGCAAAGTGATTGTGCTCCGAGAGAGAGAGTGCTTATCCTGCTTGCTACTATATGCAAAGTGATTGTTCTCCGACAATGCACTCAACTTCTGGCCAGCTTGAGAGAGAGCTACGCTTATCTTGCTTGCTCCTCCATGCAAAGTGATTATGCTTCGACAATGCACTCAACTTCTGACCAGCTTGTGCGAGAAAGAGCGCTTATCCTGCTTGCTCGTCCATGCAAAGTGATTGTGCTCCAGCAATGCACTCAGCTTCTGGAATGAGAGAGAGAGAGAGAGAGAGAGAGAGAGAGAGAGAGAGAGAGAGAGAGAGAGAGAGAGAGAGAGAGAGAGAGAGAGAGAGAGAGAGAGAGAGAGAGAGAGAGAGAGAGAGAGAGAGAGAGAGAGAGAGAGAGAGAGAGAGAGAGAGAGAGAGAATTAGTCTACTGCACAGAAATGCCTTTTCGTAGGGACACTGCACCGAAATGGCACAGGGACATTGACAACTCTTTGAATAGAAAACAGAGAGCCTGAAAATTTGTGACTTCAAAACAGTAGTGTTTTGGGTCCTGAAACTTTCTTAAAGGGATAACACGCAAACAGGTTGATTCACTTTGTGCTAACAATATTTTTTTATGATAAGATATCATTGTAGGCGTGCACATTATCAATGATTGTGACTCCCATGCGTTGTCTACAGATTCTTGTGTCTTGCTAAAATAGGATTGTTTTTTGCAAGAAATAATACTACTAGATCTTTTGGATCTTTTGAAGGTCATTAGCTACCACAATGCACACTACCACAACACACTAATTGCAAATCCTATTAATACTTGTAAGAGAGAGAGAGAGAGAGAGAGAGAGAGAGAGAGAGAGAGAGAGAGAGAGAGAGAGAGAGAGAGAGAGAGAGAGAGAGAGAGAGAGAGAGAGAGAGAGAGAGAGAGAGAGAGAGAGAGAGAGAGAGAGAGAGAGAGAGAGAGAGAGAGAGAGAGAGAGAGAGAGAGAGAGAGAGACTCACCATAATAGATTCCAGCAACTATCAATCTCGATCCACAATGATATAGAGAGCGCCTGCCAGTTGTCCACACACACAAAAGTCGTCCACACACACAAAGAGAGAGCGGGTGCTAGTCACGATCCACACAAAGAGAGCGGCCAGTCTTGATCTAGAGAGAGAGAGAGAGAGAGAGAGAGAGAGAGAGAGAGAGAGAGAGAGAGAGAGAGAGAGAGAGAGAGAGAGAGAGAGAGAGAGAGAGAGAGAGAGAGAGAGAGAGAGAGAGAGAGAGTATAGTCGCACATAGAGAGAGATATTAGCAAAAGAGAGAGAGGGGGGATCAAGTGGCCATGAAAATGGCCCGTTACATTGAGTAATCATAATGTGATAATGTGGCTAGCTTGAAAAGGTGGTTATCTTGAAAAACTGGCTATCTTGAAAAGGCTGCCAATAAATAAAAATGTGGCTATCTACGATACATGCATCCTTCCCATCATTTTTAGTTCAAAAAAAGTGTATGCATGGGTGAGGGAAGAGGATGCATGGTGCACCCATACACATGCGCAAAACTGTACGTAAGTTTTTATATATATATATATATATATATATATATATATATATATATATATATATATATATATATATATATATATATATATATATATATATATATATATATATATATATATATATATATATATATATATATATATATGTATGTATGTATGTACATATAAGTACATATATATATATGAACCAAATTTATGAACTCCAAATCATTGTTTGTAAGCCCATTTGAAAGCCACTCTATTGATGATCAAGAACATCTTATAACGCCTTGCTAATTGCTCAAAAGGAGCACTTTGGGTTGCTTTTAAAGTGTTGATCTATAGGGCATTTGCAATCCATTCCTCTGTAGACCATAATTGGAAAGCAGCATATGTTGATCTCCGAATTGCTACCATTAAGTCAATTTGCAGCTTTGTGCATTGCTATCTAGGGGAGGTAGAGTATGAGCCATCTTTCCACCTGCTGTCTATGGCTTCTTCTCCATTACTTGACCTGCGGCTCCCTTCTCTACCTAGATCCTTCTCCGCTGCCTAACTCCTTTTCTACCTCTGCCAAGCTGCTGCATGCCTTATTTTCGACTCCATGTCCAACGGTGCTTGAGTTGTATTTGTGGTATAGACTGATTAGCATTCCCTTAGATTGATAGCCTATTTGGGGGTCGTTCAATATTCCTGGCTGGCCGCTCAAACGTTTTAGATTTGTGACAATAGTTGTTGTATATTTTGGTTTTCATTTGATTCATCTCTGTAGTAGATTTGTCACTGGCACATTTTCTAAATCATTTTCTTTGGCTGAGTCGTGGAGACCGCATGTTAGGACCTTGCGGTTTCCTGCAATGCCTCATGGAGACCGCATGGTAGGAGCTTGCAGTTACCTGCGATGCCTTTTGCTAGAACCGCATGAACTATGGTTGTGGCCCATCACGGTCCCATCATGGTCCCTATGTGGCCTAAATGTTGTCACTTATGGTCTTTCCTCATATTGAACTGATACAAAAACCCCATTTATTCAATTATAAGCGAGCTAACCAAAATTTATGTTGTTATACATATTTGAAACATTGATTTTGGACCCAAAATAGGTGGCGTGCTTCTATCACTATTTTTTGAGTTCTAATTCTAGGAAAATTCCATGATTGCCAAGTACAATTGTTAAATAGAAAATAAATGTTGAGATTTGAACTCTATCTGAGATTTAAACTGACTTATAAATTAATAACAACACAAAACATGGAAATTTATAAAGAATGAACGTAATGGGTAATTGGTTGATTTGACAAACTAGCATTGATCATATAAATAGCAGATCGTATGTGAGTAGTAAATCCATTGGAAGAATAATAATAACACAAAACATGGACATTTCTAAATAATAAATGTAATGTGTAATTGATTGATTTGACAAACTAGCCGCTTGATCTTAAGAATAGCAGATCTATTGGAATGGTTTTGCCTATTCTTTATCTAATTCTAATGTCTAAAATCTTATGCCTAGAACGTAATGCGTAATGCCTACTACCTAAAATGTAATGTGTGAAGCTTAATGCATAAAGCCTAATGGTAATGCATAATGCCTAAAGACTATGTGTATGAAAGGGCTTAAAATTGCACCCCATAATTCCTAAACCCTAATCTACTTATACATGACCTTCACCTCTGAACCATTTATCTGTCTCTCACTCTCTTAATACAAGTTTAAAGCCTACTTAAGTTGTCTTTTCATGTACTTGATTGTTTCCCAATGTTTGATATAAAACCTGATGATTTTTTGTTCCAATTTTTGCAGGTGTTTTGCATTTGAGGGAGTGATTCCATGACATGGACACTCCTGAGTTTGTGAGAAGCAACAAATGGTTCATTACTCACAGCGAAACGTGCGTCCGAACCAGAAATCCTAAACGTAGTCCTAAGATTCTAGGCTCGTCGAGCCAGGAATTGGTCGGATTCACTAAAAAATGGTTAGAACTTCGGACACGAGGTGTCCATAGGTTTGTGGGATTGACACGAACCCACAGGACCATTTTCAGCTCAATTCTGATGTTGTTTGTCTGAAAATGCCCTTATATATATACATATATATATATGTATATATATATGTATATATATACATATCTAGATATACATATAAAAGAACTTCTCTAAATTCCACATCTAAGGACGAAAGCAATTCAAAAAGGGGGGGGGGGGGGGGGGAGAATGTTACGTCCATGTCCAACACAAAGGATCTGAAATAACCCTTGATGTGGGTATTTTGCTCTCAAGTACTCAAGATTATTAATTATGTCTCAAAATCCCATACATCTCATTTTGCAATTAACAACTATAAGCTTAGTAGAGCTAGCACTTTTTCTCATTTTTTGAATGATTCGTCTATTCCTATCATGTCTGAACACTGATATTTCTAACTAGTCATTGCTTTCTTGAATAGCTTACATTCCAGTAAACATTAGTGAAGTTAGTCGCCCAGTCATGCGCCAACAGATTGTTCGCGGCCAATACATAATCACCCCATTCCATGCAACAGGTTCAACCACGCTCAAGGGTGTTTGAGAGCTCTTGGACAATGAAGAGATGAGACAAGGGTTGTGAAGGCAAGAGATGTTCACCGGCCTTGGATTAGGGCAAAACCCATCTTGTGATTGTAGGTGAGATTGGGCCTCTCTTCCATTGAGAGTTTGGATGGAGCCTTGTGACTCTAAAGCAAGGAGCATTGTTGCCTGAAAGCAACTCGTTGGGTGTACTAACGATCATTTAATGAGCCAGTGCATTGGTCAATGACTTTATGAAGCCCTCCCCGATCATGAGAGCCTAGGAAAAGAAGGGCTTGACATTGAAAGGCCTCGTCTAAGTTCAACACCACGTGAGGTTAGACATGAAATTGAAAGTGGGCTTTGGCATCATGTGAAAAGTACAAACCCACATTTCAAAGAAAACATGCATGAAAAGTGCATACCCACATTTCAAAGAAAACATCAAAAGAAGATGGATGGAAAGACATGGTGAAGGAGTCCTCTCTATCTTAATGGCACGCGACAGTTTCAAGCCCTTCCACCGTTGGATATTTTGATGAGCATCTACATATTGTCACGTGGCAATGCGAGCCAATCAGAATTTCCAGGTTACAATTTGACACGTGGCTAACACCAATTGGGCTAGAGTAGTCCCTGGAGATATCAGATTGGACCTTGAAGAACAGGAGCTGGATCTCTGAGAAATGATAAGAATTAGGCACCTTTTCTGAGAATTGAGAGATGGGTTGTTGTTTCTTTCAATGTGGAGCATAAATCTGATCTGTGTCATAGGAGCAGTAATCATATGATGATGATGATGATGATGAGATAGTTGGGGGGGAGGGGAGAGCGAGGGGATTGTTGTCTCTTATCTGCAGCACAATTCTGTGTTATAAGAACAGTAATAAGATGATGATGATGATGATGATGATGATGAAGAAGAGTTGGATACATAAGGGGGTTGCTGTTGTTTCTTATGTCCAGCACAAATCTGTGTTTTAGGAGCAAAATTAAGGTTATGATGATGATGAGTTAGATAGAGAGGGGGCTGAGGGTTTGTTGTTTCTTATGTGCGGCACAAATCTGTGTCCTAGGAGCTGTAAAACTAAGATGATCATGATGAAGATTCAGATAGACGTGGGATGGGGTTGTTGTTTGTTATGTGCAGCACAAATCTGTGGTATAGGAGCAATAATAAGGTGATGTTGATTAAGAGTTAGATAGATAGGGAGGTGGGATGAGGTGAGGCAGTCTTAGAGAAGTAAAACGTTCAGATTTTTGTAGAGGGCGATGGTGATTTGGAGCCCAGGAAGTGAAAGTTCTTCAGTGGGCACAAAGCCTTTGGACTCAGCAGCGCATGCGCAGTCAAGTTCTAACAGCAATACTAAAGAAAATGCCCTTCGGTCATCGTGGATACAGCGCCTAAGGCCTATATCTGGAACAAATGTAGCTGGTTTCCGAGAAAAGAAGTCAGCTTCGACATCCTCGGGTGTGCCCAGTTTGTTGAAGGCGGGTGAGCAGCAGCCAAGGCAGTGGCTTGATGAGTATGCGTGGAGCAATATCAAGTCAGGAGTAGATAGTGGGAAGAAAAAGATGGTCGAACAGGAGGCTGATGATGATTCTGCCATCCGCCATGGCTGTGGGAGCGTTGAGGTGGGAGAAACTTCAAGTTGCTCTGCGTCTAAAGCTCTTTGCATGCAAAATTATGCAAGAAGTCAACAAGATGAGTGTATGAAAGAAAGCCTACAGCACCCTGAGAATGTGGAATCTTCATACAGCCGTCCAGAATATTTGCAACAGAGATTATATGCAGGGACAGCTTCACCCCTCGTCCGTTGCCCATCGCAAAGTGATTGTAATTCTGCAGAACAATCAGGGCTCAGGTGGGCTGGATATTCTGCTCAGTTTGGAGCATACAATCAAGGTAGTGCAAAGCCAGCGCTCTGTAGCCCGAAGTATGATCACCTTCCTCCGGAGACGAGGATTTCAGTTGGCCCTTCTGGCAACCTTAAAAAAATTTCGTGTGTTCATGGGAAGCCTGGAATTGAGAGTAATATTGTGCAATTTCCTCAGCTGGGTAGCAATTCTTTCTCAAAATTCCCATCTGGGCTGGAGGGGACACTATGCCCTTCACATGAATTGAACGAGGCAGCCAAAGATTCCAGGCGTTTTGGTCAAAATTGCAGTAGCTCTAGTCAATTGCCAATGCAGGGAAAAGCAGATATGACAAAAGACCTACCTTTGGCAAATGATTGTAGACCATCTCAAAGCGATCTCTTTTTCAAAAAGGGTCTCAATTCAAAAAATGTACTTTCAAGTGGGGTTGGTGAATATGAAGGCAATTTGTTTGGAAACTGCACAACAAAACCGCCTGAGCATGGTAGCAAAATGAGACAAGCTGACAAGAAAGCACCAGTAGAAGCTGAGGCCAAGCGATCCAGTGTATTTTCTTCTGGCAGCATTGAAATGAATCAGAGACACAATTCTGGAGTAGGAAGGGCAGGTTATCATATCAACGAAGATGGGCACAGGAGAATATCACCAGATCCTGTTAATTTGGAAGGATATGTAATGAATGGGCTTAGTATGGGTATGAAGGAAAGGAAAGCAGGATTTGCAAAGCCACAGGCATTTGTGGAGCAACTACTTGGTGCAGACAGGTTGATGGTAGAGCAGGGTCGTGACCAGGCATATGTTCTAACACCTATTTTCGCTGAGACACACCCTTTTTTTCAAAGTGAGAAGAAAAAGAGCATTACAACAATGTTGCACAAAGAAAGGCCAGAGTCTGTATCCGTCTCAACGAGAAATTTCAAGAAATCAGGTCAGCATTCTGCAAGTGCTGTGCCCAATCACAAAAGCAAAGAATCTGGCCAACAGCAAGGTTTAGACTTTCACTTGACTCCATTTACGCATTCTCAGAGGCCTCTAACTCAGGTAACGACTGATTCCGTCACTGCCAGTTTACCTACGGAGTTTGTTGGTGACCTGTACAGAGGGACTTGCTCACTTGATCCAGAACAACATTTTGAAAATTCTTTTCCTTATAAGGATGAGCTAAGGGCTCAAAGCTCAAGTTCACCTACTAGAGAGGTCAAGTAGTTGTTGAATCCAAATTATCAAAACTATATGCAGCACCTCCATATTAAGAATATGGGCCTTAAGCCGCGTGATGAGCATTGTTCTATGGCAGCACCAGGAAACAGATTACCTGAATCTGAGTGAGTTTCAGTGCTGACGATATGAAAGGCAAGCTGAACATGCTCATCCAAGAATATTGTTGGTTCATGTAATCAGGATCTTTCCAATGCTTTTATTAGCTTCTTTTCATGGCCATAGTTGTTGGATGAAAAATTCTGACAACGTTTCTGTTTCCATGTAGTTGATTGTAATTGATGTTTAAGCCAGGAAAATCTTGAGAATCAATGTTGAAAATCATGATAAATTATGGTTTCAATAATCACAATATTTACGGATGTGTTCTGCACCGACTTACGTAACAGGGCTCTGCTAGGGAGACACAGACTATGAATTGAAGTCCAATTCCATAGTGTTTTTTGACATCAGTTGAGAAGAATCAAGATGAATTTAAGCCCTTGATTTGAATGTCCATTTAAACACAAAGTACATAAACTCTCATCACTATTTCCTGGAGTCTGACCTTTTTCTCAATATAACTTTCTTGGAAGATGTAAGGGGAGAATGACAATAGAATGATTGGTATGGTTAAATTTTCTCTCAGCAGGATAGTTGCGAAGTTAAATGTGTCTCTAATGACCGGCAGTATGAAAATTCACACAAATTAAATACTATTCCTGCAGAAAAATATGAATTGAACAGTTGCAAGGCTATACTTTCACGGAAGCATGCAATTCATGCAGAGACTTGATAAGAACTTATTCTCAGCTGCTAACTATTATTGAAGAGTGGTCCCTGATAATTTAGATAAGAAATTTAGTTACCCGTTTTATTGTTGATTCACCTCTCAAACAAAAAGTAATTCTCCACATCTCCTGATTTGTAATACACGAAAGTCAATGTTCCGTTCTAAATGTCACACTATCTTTCTTTCTCTACTTACTTTTGCAAGTATACGTATTTGATATTGTGTTGGTAGATGTGGAAATATATATATGATAGGGCTATGATTGTTTTTGCTGGCATTCATAGTTTTTCAATCAAGTTGCTCGCTTTTAGCACTGTAAACAACCATCTTTTGAATCAAAGCTCTTCGAAATGTTCATATATGGACAAGGTATTCAGATAGGCCAAAACTATGAAGACTCGTCAAAGAAGACTATGGATGAGGTTAACAATTATCAACCCAAATTGAGCAAGCTCACTTATGAGCTGTTCAGCAATGCTACTAGCTGCACCAAACTTGTACCTGGGCATTGAACCAATTACATTTGACTCAGTTGAGGGCATTATAGTAACCAAACATGATTGGATGCTGATCCAAACACATCTGGAAATGGGTATGTTTCAAATTGAATGGAAATCTCACATTTGCAATTCCTTTTCTAGGTCTGGTCCTTGGACCTTCTCAAGCATTCAAATTTGTTGCTGGAAGGGGGCCCCTAAAGACAGGCATTAGTCCTATGTGCATAGGGAGCCAAAAAGTTTTTAAAACTAACGACATCTTTGCTGCCATCTCCTCATTTACATATGCCTTCCAATTTTCCAATCATATATGTCCATTAATTTGAAGAAGATGAAAGCCACAGATTTAGCTGAACTCCTATGTTTAGCCGAACTCGTTTGCTTTGCAAAAACTCACAATTTTTCTCAATAGGACACGTCTCTACTAGTTTGGAAATTGCTCAGGACACAGACATTATAACATATAGTCAAGAGGGCACTGAAATTTTCCCAAATGTAGAAGATGGAGAAAAAGCATGAAAGGAGATTGTACCATACCGATCTTCCAATACTAGAAAAGCACAAGCAATTTTATAACATGCTTCTCCTAGTTTAAAAATAGAAAAAGAATTTTTTATTTCATAGGATTTCATATATAGAAGTACATGTGTATATTTTGATCAAAAGATATACACAACCATACATGGACACAACCCATTTTTGGGATTTTCATTGATATGAAAATGGATTGTTACAATTAAAATGTGTCTTTAGAAAAGTGCTATGTTGCTATTTCTACATTGATAGAAAATAAGGCTCTTGTTTTTTATTCTATATTGACCATATACTTGCATTACATTGATGATAAATCTCATTGTTGTCCACTATTTGGATAGTTTTGCCAATAGTTTTGCATTTGATCTCAAGCTCTTGCCATTTACGTACCTACACCCAACGGGGTTGGCTCAACTGGTTAGCTTGGCATCCAAAGTTTCTTTGGTCCCAGGTTCGAGCCTCCCCTTGGAAACCAAGAAGCATTTACGTACCTATGATAAATTGATTCAAGGTTTATTGCATTTATAAAAAAAAAACTATTAAAGCAAAAGTATAAGAATAGGTGTGCTATGAATGTGGTTATGATAAGC
Source organism: Diphasiastrum complanatum (assembly GCA_029204225.1). Lineage (NCBI taxonomy): Eukaryota > Viridiplantae > Streptophyta > Lycopodiopsida > Lycopodiales > Lycopodiaceae > Diphasiastrum > Diphasiastrum complanatum. The sequence goes on along the minus strand of CM055111.1, from coordinate 35,746,579 downwards.
TGATCAAGAAAAAAATTGGAGAGAGAGAGAGAGAGAGAGAGAGAGAGAGAGAGAGAGAGAGAGAGAGAGAGAGAGAGCTGCACAATTTATCATGGCTCCATGACTAATGTCCATAACATTACTCTAGACTCAATTGTTTGCTAATTTCATACAACCATTCAAAGGAAAAAGCTAGTAGAAATTTTTGCATATTCAGATGAAGTGATTAGCAGAGTGTGGAGCCTTTTTTGTCGGTACATAAGGTAGGGCTGACTTTGAAGGAGTGTTCAAGGAATTGCTTCCAACTCAATCCAAATTTAACTTTGCATCCAAATGATGAAGCTTGGTTGAAGATTAAGTCCAGGAGTGAACATTTGACAAGCGAGGGTGCCTTCTCTCAAAAGTCATATACAAAACAATTATCCACTTCACACTAAAACCATGAGGCTGTTGGCAAGCATGTGATTCGCCTCCCAAATGATTGCATTCAACATTCATATATCTCCACACTAGCCAAGAAGCATTGTAGCAACTTCCATAGGTGCCTGTATGTATTTGACTATGGAATCAACCTGTAAGGACCCCTTAAGATTTTGAGATGCATGTGTATATCATGATGTTCATTCCCCCCCACCCCACCCGCAAAAAAAAATAAATTGGTAAGAATATTTATTGGCAGCCTACCCTAAGACATTAACATGCTCCCTTGCTAGACAGGACTATTGGGATCATTAGCATTTCATTAACATAATCCTAAAAAAAATAAAAAATCAACATAATTAAGTGAACTAAAAAAAGAATTATTTTATCTGTGTCAACATCCTCTTGTAAGTTGTACCACTCCAAAAACGGTTTTGTATTGTACAATAAGAACCATGCACAACTCAAGGAAGTACACACTTCAAGTATTGACATTCGAGTATTAACATTATAGTAGATATTTAGACAGGAAAGAAGTCGTACAAAGAAAACATTCACTCTCACAATCACAATCACATAGGTTAATTTCCAAAGTTTTAACATTACCAATAGGAATTTCAATCATTTGTGCCACAGATGTCTTTAAGTTTTGGACAAAATTTCATGTATGCCCAAGCTTGTTGCAAATGAAACAAAGATTTGCTTTTCTAGCGATCATAAATATCACTTTTTCTTATTCTACTTCTTCAGTGGTTTTGAAGCCATTTGATCTAATTCTTCAAAGTATTTTGGAGCTCCGTTTGGACCTCACTTCTTCCCCTTCTTGGTTTTTGAGGTGGATGAAATTGCCTCCTTGATACCACCACTATGGAATCATATCCTTTCGCTATCTAACAAGCATCCTTGAGTTTTTGAAATACATTTAGTCTATATTCATTCTACCAAAACCATTAGCCAAATCCACTAGTTTATGACAGATCTATCATAATGTGTATAGTCACTCAAAGCAATTGTAGACCATCCATGCATGTCAAAAATGCTCACTGAATCACCATGCAACAAATTTTTAAAAGCACGGTACCCTAAAGTTGGAGAAAAATAGACATGCAAGTGAACAAATTGAATTTTTAGCAAATTTTACTCACAAATTAGCAAAACTTCATATGGTTATAACTTGAGCTACATGGCACTAAATTGATTGTTGTAAAGCACATTACAAAGGGTAGCATGTTTTCAAGATGATGGTCATGTCACCGTGCCATGTCATCCCCACACGTGCGAGTCAAAGAGTGCAAAAAATCTGTAGGAGGGTGCACTTTTTCTAGAGGTATGTCTTGAAAAACACCCAATTGATATGCATGCACTCCAAGAGGCTTTAGCAACATTCTCTAAAAGTTCATCAGACTTTTGTGAAGGCACCAACGAATCGGTGAAAAGCCTCATAGCTCCAAATCCTTTGATCTTCGTAAGCCTTGCTCTGATACCGTTGTGAGCAAAATCACATCAATATCCTACTTACAAGACACACACAAAGGAATAATAGTGGAGCAAAACCACTCAACCAATGAGAAGCCATCGATCAATCTTCAGTACCATCACCCTCGAGCCACAAGATAGGATGTAGATTTAGATTTTAATGTACATGCCCCCATGCAAAGCCAAGAATATTCCAAAAAGCACTTTTCAGTACTATTGATACTCTACACTATGCCAATAGTCATCCTAACTCATGCACTAACTCCACATGTCATTAGATGTGTGAATGGGTTCTCACAAGGTTATTAATTACATATCTGACTAGTTAGAAATAATGAGGCATAACCAATAATCTTGAGTACTAGAGTATCATGTATCCAAGTCTAGAATTTTGTCAAATCCTATATGCAGGATGTGGACGTAACAAATTGGATACCCCTTCTTTATCTACTTTCATAACAACCGAGTGCTCCAAGGAAGTTTACAAGGACCATGATTGAGCCACCAAGGCTTACTTGCATTGGCAAAAGGTGCACAAAGAGAAGGTACTACCTCATTCAGATTTGGCATCATAGAGTATATAGAATATAGAGTTTAGCAGTTATGTGTGTAATATTTATGTTTTACAGTCTAGGGTATAGGATATAGAGTTTGGGATAAGGGAATAAGGTTTAGGGTTTACTGTATAGGATAAGAAGTTCATTGTTTTAGATTTGGTATTGTAGAGTATAGGGTATAAGATTTAGGCATGGTGTGTTTAGGATTTACGTTTTACCCCTGAGCCACAATATGTGAATGTGCCTAGATGAGGAGGAAGGTAATTATGTCATAGGGGTGCCTATGCATGTGCCCATGCAACCTAATGCATCCCACTAAGTCCAACCTAAGTCCAATTACAACTAATCATGTATATAATTGTCATACACCATGTACTGCTCCACATGTCCATATTGGAGTAGTATATGCACTCACAAGCTACTATCACAATTTGGCTTTGGTTGGAATATCGAGGCATTATTGGAATAGTCAACATTTGGAGGCCTAACTATCATGTCTAGAGTAAATCCAAATCCTCAACAACTAAACATGGCCATAATAAACAGTAACTATGGTGTAGTGTCCAGTCCCACTTAGTGTCTACTATTTCTTTTTCAGTTGCATGAGTATCATTCATAGCTTTGCATAGCCAATATGTATATGTAGTGCATTGATTAGGAACCATCTTGAGCTCATTAGAAAAAGATTGAGCTTTATGTGACATTTGCCCCACCTAATGCCATTTTTTTGTTCTTTGGCCTTGTCAAATGATGTGATCCAGGCGGACATTACTTGGGAGTTATATCATTTATACTTGGAAATCATGTTTCTTTATATTTTAAACATTTTGCACATTGTTCATTTCTTGGCACAAATTTCCCTTTTTTCCTAGTGACCATTGTCTTTTATGACCCAAGACTCAATTTCATGAAGTAATATTGTGTCGAATAGGTAATTATGTTCTAATTAGTAGTTTCTCATGCTTTCTTTCAAATATGCTTCTTGAAGAACAAAGCCCTTCAGAACTTTCATAAATTGCTCCAAAAGAACATCCATCTTGCATGCATAGAATCTACAAAAATCAACTCATCAACCAAATGAACAATACCATAGGTTTTGATTTCCAAAGACATCTATCTAAGGCACAAACAATCTCAATAGATATGAAGTGCATCCATTGTACCTTACTTTTTGTATCTCTTTGGATAACATTTATTTGTGTATGGTTGATACATACACAAATAAATGTGCGGGGCCAGTAATGGTTTGACACGTGGTGTATGGTTATAGAAACAAATTCTAATATTGTTTGTGTATGTTGAAGCTCAATAGTACTTCATGAATATTGATACTTTTAACATTACACTTCTTATATCTTTCATTAAGATCATCTTATCACCAACTAGAGAGATGTGATGCACAAACAAACACATATAAAATAGAATCAATTTTATTACCTAATGTTCTATCTTTGGCTTTCTTTTTTTAAAACAAAACACAGTACTTGCATTATCTTTTATGTCAACCTTGGGATTTAGGTCATACAACTTGTTGTCTACTGTGAACGTCCCTCTTATGGAGCTTGCGTATCATTTTGGTAGCTGCAAATGCCAAATCCTGTCTTTGTCATGTCTTCACTTTTTCAAAAACCCATGGAGCATGCATTGATGTTGGACTAGAATCTTATTTCTCCTTGCCAGCTTGAATCCACACTAAGTCAGAAGTATGAAGGTTTTGAAGTGAGAACTTTTTTAGTCTCCTTTTGACTATAAGTATATGCTTTTTGTTTCATGTTCTTCAGCATGCATAGTTTATGAATGATCTGAAGAATGTCTATTGCTAGATGTATTGAGTAGTACTGATTCTAATTAGTATTACATTGATATATGCAATAAATTTATTTTTCATAGTTATGAGTGTGAATTTTAAATCTTATTGGTATTTTCCTTCATCGTTTTTCAAATTACCTTGTGTAGCTATTGTTGTTTCCTTTTTAGCAGAGTTGGGTCTTCTTGAGAAGTTCTGGCAGAATTAGATCCTCCATCCTGCTGCATCTTCTTCTTGGCTTCATTGTGCTTGAGAACTCGACAATCTTTGATGTCGTGATTGGTTCTCTTGCAGTACGTGCAAAAGAGTCTGATCTTAGGCTTTTGATGTTGTCGATTGTGCTGTTGTGGTTGCTGGTCTAAATCAGTCTGCTCAGCTTTTGTCTTCTTGTCCTTCGAAGATTTCTTCTTCTGGAGCTGTTGCCTATTCGAATAGAGAGCGATTGTCTTTGAATTTGATGTAGATAAGCTTTTCCTTCTTACTTCTTCCTGCAATAAGGTTGTTGTCACCTTTTGTTGTGAATACAACTATCAGATCACGATCCTGTGTCGTCGAATGGTTCACAGTAATAGAGCACTATGTGTTGTAATCTTACTTAGCTAGCTACAGATTAAATAACTATCTCTACTTCTTGAATAGTCTTTCACTCTCTCTAAGATCTCTGATCCTAAAGAATCAAATAATTAAGATACAATGGAGTTCGCGGAGGAACTTTGAATCATGCTAAATTATTATTCGTTTTCTTGTCGCCCATCCATTCATTCATCACTCTTCTCACTTACTTACTTGTTTGTGAGTGGTCGTTATGAATATATATACATGAAACAGTTACATGATTGTGAGGGCAACGAGCGTGAAACAATGCAGTTACTAAAAAGTACATAAGTGAACTGTAACGTAGTGTGCGTCAAACATGTAGAGCAAGTTGATAGGATGGTAATGACGGGATGGTAATGACATGGACCATGAACTCGAAGAATTCGAAGTTGGAGAAGTCGAAGACGTGGACTTCGAACTTGAAGACCTCGAACTCGAAGAATTCGATGTCGATCCTGCTTCTGCTTCAGTTGATTGATTGCACAGACATTCAACTTTAGAGAGTAAGGCTACAATGTCATTGTGTATAGAGAGAGTACATATTTACATAATATACTGGTGCTCAGGAATCGAATTTGAGTGAGTCAAACTTGAATGACTCGAATTAGAAGCCATATCATAACCTAAATGTGATAGTCACAATTTTGAGATGTTATAGGCTTTACTACAATTCTTTGCAACACTTCGTTTATCCTTGGTAACGATGTCTCTATATTTGTGATCAGCGCATGCAAGCCTTCTTGCTAGGGATAAGGTAAGTCCAAACGTCTACAATGCTTTAGAGGATCCCTATGCTTGTGTAATATATGCTCAATAGCATTGGAGCCATGTAGAGGAACTAAGTTGGGTCAACACCAAGTAGCTTGTTTGGGTGGTTGTTATACCTCAAATCAAAGATCTAAGCTCAAAATCCCTTGAGCTTAGGTACAACACTAATATTGAAGAATGGACACTCAGTACCATTAAAAACACAAAAGTTTTATGAATCACAATGGCAACAAAGCATACTAATAGTTTTCATAGTAACTTGTACGTCCAACGAGGTTTGCTCAATTGACTAGCTTGGCATCCAAAGTTTCTTTGATCCCAAGTTCAAGCCCACCTTGGAAACCAAGATGGATCATAAGTTGTACATGTTGTAGCATTTCAAAAAAGATTGTTATAAGGGAAATCTTTAGATGACAAATTTCAATAGTTGTTACCAACATATGATGCAGATGCTTTTGAAACCTAAGACAATCTATTGAACTTCTTTTGGCTAGAATCTAACTCTCTATAATACTAATATAGTCTTAAAATAGTCTCACCAGGCCTCGAGCATGCTAGTGACCTCAAACAATTTCCATTGATCTCGATTGTTCTCTTAATTTATCAACCACTTGTCTTACCACATGCGAGACTGCATTGTTCTCCATGTTATCCTCATTTTGAAGAGCTTTATGTAGATTGTATAACAATGTATGAAAATCATAGCTTGGACTCACTTGTACCATATAGACAAATCTGATCCACACAAGTTGAGTCAATTAATGGGCATGTCACTTTTTTTGAAGTCATTGATGAACTCATTGATTTCATATCACATATCTCGTGCAAATTGTTGGAAGAAATTGAGCAACTTGGCATTTGCAAGGTTTGACAAAAATGCAAAGTGATTGCTAGCGAATCTATCATGGCCTTCAAATATTCTATTGATTAGCACATACACTATTGGCAATCAATAGTGCATGAATTCTTCAGAAACATCAATTTTATGCATTTCCCACTTTTTTTCTAATAGAGTAACCACTTGTAATTATTTAAATTAATGAGGTGACATCGTGGTTGCAAATCCAAGCATTTTGAAAATTGAAAGTACTAGAATTCATAAAACTAATGGATATTTAAAGTCCATTGTGTTTGGGAGGCCTTTCAAAAATTCTTGTTGGTGCCAATAGTAGTTTGACCCAAAGTATATAAAGACGTGCAAATTTCATATTTTTATTCTTAATGAACAACCAACCAAAATGATCTTAGAAAAGAACAACATGACTTTGAAAGGGTCTCAATACATTATACCCGTGCAACTAGTGACCATGAAGTGCAAGGTGCTCCCTCCAAAGGGTGGTAAAAGCATTGACAAGCGACCCTTCGTTGTCAAGCTAGCACCCACATCCCCATCTCCCTTTGCAATGCTTGCACCACACCTTCCCCACCTTTATCTTGATGATGATTGTTCCATATCCCAAAGGGAAGCATAGTTGAAGAAGTTATTGAAAGCATGTGCAAACCCCTTCTCAATATGCCTTTTCCACCCTTGAGCCTTTTTGGAATGATCCCATGCAATAAAGAGATATCTTCTTTGGTCTCAAGTTAGAGCCTCTCCTTTGGAAACCAAGAAGCATAAAGAGATATCAAGTACTCCATGATGTGTGAAGTGGTGGGTGGGCCATGTTTTCTGGATTATAGAGATCATTCATTGGGTGAGGAGTTCTTTTTGGATTAGAGATCATCCATTGATTGAGGATTACTTTTGGGCTAAAGACTATTATATCAAATCAATTCCTTTGTTAATTTATGTGGGTGCATGGAAACCCACATGAAGATTACTTTTGGGTTAAAGACTATTTGATTAAACCAATTCTATTGTCAATCCATGTGGGTGCATGGAAACCCACATTGTCTGTGCAATGCCAGTTCCAGTTCAAGCTAGCAAGGATATGGAAGAGCAAAAAAATTTGTCACATAATTCACCCATTCTTCCCAGGGCAATGTTGTTTGGCTGCAAAACATCCAGAAATTTTGGTCTTCATGAGCATTTTCAGATGGGCGATGGAAAAAATTCCATGAGGTTTTGGTTTTCCATCAGCATTCCATAGCATTGAAAGGGAAATTCGATCCAGAATGGTCGAAAGTAGCTAGGAAACATCAGATAGAATTCATGCGTGGATGGTTTTGTTTATGCTGCGCTAGCCCGCGGAGGGCAGAGGTGGTGACAGGATCCTTTGGAGCTCGCATGGACAATCAACAAGTGCGCGATCCGGTTCTTCTTCAGCCTGGACCGTATGCGGATGTAGATGCGAGTCTGAGAGCCATGGCGGGAGCTGCCGAAGGTTTTGGACATGCTGCCATTGGCGGGGTTCATGGTCATGTGTACCATGTCACCTCTCTTGCAGGTCTCTTTCTTTCTCTCTTGTGCCGCCCGTCTTCTTCGCAAAGCCTATACAAGGTTCAAAATCTGTATGAAGACGAGTTTTTCAACTTAGATATGTGATTTGTTGGATCTCTTCTGCTTTTCTAGATTAGAGCACCATTCTGGTTAGCTGGCTCGGAACATGCTTTTTCTCTGAAATTGTTCATAAAGAATGCCCTGGGATCAAAACATGATAGTAATTCTTAGATCTAGATGGATGAAAGTTAGCCAAATAACTGTTGTAGGACAGTTTTTGCCAGCATTTATCTCCTTTCAATCCATTACATAAGGTTAGGGTTACTTGCTCTTTACCCCTACGTCCTAAGTTCAGAATCCTTGCTCTTGAGCTTAAAAACTGAACAACTTTGTTTCTTGCTTGTAACCTACTTTTACTGCATTTCCTTCGTTGCATTTAATCTAACCCTTCAATTAGCTTTAAAAGGTTTACATATTGAACGCTTTGTGTTATGATCTAATTCTTTGTCATGTAATTTTTATCTTGGATGTAGATAAGGGGGACGGCACTCTACGAGAGGCCTGTCGACAACAAGAGCCTCTTTGGATTATCTTTGAGCTGTCAGGCACTATTATGCTATCTTCACCAATACGAGTATCGTCATACAAGACAATTGATGGGCGTGGCCACAAGGTTAAGCTATCAGGAAATGGTCTTCAGCTCAGGGAATGTGAGCACATTATCATATGCAATTTGGAGTTTGAAGGTGGTAGAGGGCACGATGTTGATGGCATTCAGTTGAAACCTAAGACCAGAAATGTTTGGATTGATCGGTGCACACTTTCTGATTACGATGATGGTCTTATTGACATCACAAGACAAAGTACCAACGTAACTATCTCAAGGTTCACTCCAATAAAACCTTCTTTCCTTTGAGAAAGCTGATATTTCATGATGATTCTTCACATAGTACTGTAAATGTATCTCTATACAATTCGATCTCAATGTCTTTTCTTCTCACTGATGTGGGTATCGAATTTCACTCAATTTTTTAATTTGAATCTATGTTCTATCATCTATCCATATACTACTCATGTATTCCATTGTTTATTAACAATACATAAGGCATTATGTGCTATGGCAACAAGATGCACAATTTGAATGATGATGTTCATTACATGCTCTCACCTTGTTCAACTTGCAGATGAAATATTGCACAACCTTGTGCATGACCTTAAGTCATGGGGATTTGCTATAAGCTAACTTAGAGAGGGATGTGTTTCTGTTAACAATCCATTGCCATCAAATAGTAATAGACCATATTTTCTTGAACGTACTTCTAAATGAGTGATTACAAAAGGACATTATAAGAGTGCCTCATACTTTTCGTATGAACTCCTCACACAACCTCAATATTGGAATAGAGGGTGTACAAAATAAGCTTAACGACAATACATAATTAAACTTCACAAAGCAATAAGGCCAATTAAGACACTTAATGTGCTAGTTATATCAAACTTGGGAAAGTTATCTACAACTAGTTCTCATGGCATTGGAAGGTCTTGCATTTTATGGCAATTCCAAGATGTCTCAATATTCTTAAAGAGCTATCATTTATATTCCTCATGAGGCTCAGAGCAAGCTATGTTAAGACAAAGTTCTTAATCAAAGGCTGGACCAATCAGAGCAACTTGAAGAAACAAGAAGATCTGCTTGCGACAATGGCCAAATAAGAGGAATCAACAGGACTGGTACAATTAATATTGACGTCAATTCCAAAGATAATCTAGGACAATATTTCTTGGTAGTATTTCCAATACATTACTACCAAGAGAAGTCACTCTTGGTTCTCTTGGTTTAAGGGTAGACATTGTGTTAGTGGAATTAATTCTTGTATCAATCCTTTAAATTTTTGGCCCCATAGTTACCAGCAAGCACACTGGCACCAAGCTGAAAACTTGCAGACGTGTTGCAACCTGTTGAATTCTTCAGGTGTAATATACTCTTGATTTGTGTTTCTTATGTTGTAGCCAGTGTTTTGTGGACCTTTTCAAAAAGCCTTTTTGCAACGCGTTTGAAACGGGAAAGACTCTTGTAGGGAAAGAAACGGCAAAACCTCTTTTTTTATTTTTGCTTGGTTTTATTCCTAGCCTTTCGTTAAAGGAAAAGCAAGTCTTGTTTAAGTGTCTAGACAGTGATTATACTCAATACATAGAATCTGATAACCGTGTACGGTTCACCACGGTTCTCAGAACCATACAGTGAACTGTACGGTTCACAATTTTTTTTAGGATGAACCGTAATAATTAATTAATTTTCTTTTTGTTCCTACCATAGAATCAATGAACCGTCCACTGTTCACCACAGTTCTGAGAACCGTACGGTTCACAAATTTTTTTGCCTGGAACCGTGGTGAACCGTACAGTTAATTAATTAATCAATAAATTGATTTTTTTTTGTTTCCCACCCTTAAAAATAGCCCAAAAAAATGCCAAAAAAAATCTGTGACATCTGTGAAATCTGTGAAATCTGGTTCAATCTGTGAAAACATTTGTGAAATCAGAGGACCATTTGTGAAATCTTTGAAATCAGATCCAAAATCTGTGAAATCTGGTTCAATCTGTGAAATCATTTGTGAAATCAGAGGACCATTTGTGAAATCTGTGAAATTTATGACCAAAAATGCAATTCGATTCAGTTACTACAAGAGACAAAGTCTCTATTATTGAAAGAATTCGAAATGACACATCTTGGGAGGGGTTTTGGGGGGAAATTGGGAAAAAAATAATTAATTAATTAATTAATTAATCAACTACAGGAACCGTACCACGGTTCATGAACCGTGGTACCGTGGGTTCTATGGTTCCTACCCCCAAAAACAGCCTAAAAAAATGCAAAAAAAAGGCCAAAAAAGTGTTTGTCTGTGAAATCTGTGAATATAAATCTGTGAAATCTGTGAAGTCTGTGTCCGTGAAATCTGTGTCTGTGAAATGAGAAATCTGTGTCTGTGAAATCTGTCAAACTATTTAAGTCTGTCCAAATAGTAAAATGTGAATCTGTGTCTGTGTTAATTAATTAAGTAGAGGAACCATACCGCGGTTCATGAGCCGTGGTACGGTTCACCCCACGGTTCCCACCACGGTTTTGAGAACCGTGGGTTCTATGACTCAATACAATGACAATATTAACAGTTGATAATCGATACACTTAGATGACTGAGGAATTAATGAGACATGCACAATGTATTTTACTATTCTCTACTAAGTTCTAACTAAAGTTTTGTATGCCAAACTTTCACACACAATCAACGCACACACACACACACACACACACACACACACACACACATACACATGTCAAGTGCTGATTGCAGCCTCATTGGCAGCCTAGGATAGCCTAGGATCTTGTTTGCAACCTCGGACCTCGCAATTGCAGCCTGCAAGCCTTGTAGCAAATGCGAATCAGGAAAAGTTCAGCTGGTTTGCGCGCGACAGGCTGCAGCTCAGCCTAGTGAATCGTGATTCGTTAGGAAGCTCAAGGCTCCAGCCTCGTGAGTCATTAGGCAATGGGCACCTCACATTTCACGATGGATCTCCCTCTCGCAAGTCATGAGTACGCTGAATCTCCTTGGCACAGGTTGAAAGGTTGAACGATGAAAATAGGATGAGCTGTGCAAGCCCGAACTCACAGAATAGGGACCCCTCAAAAACGTCTCATTCCCCAAGAAACGTTCGAAAACGGGTCGTTTCAAACGTTTCTATCATGTTTGAAACTAGTTTCAATGCTTGTAACTTGTCACAACTTTGTCCATCAGATTGTGCAACATGATATCTCTGTTAGAACACCGACTTGATCATACAAGTTACCCAAGACAAGATTACGATTGTTGTTAGATATTAGGAATACACATGAAAGAGAGCACAAACAATGATGATAAGATGTACTTCAACTATGTCCCATTACAAATGAACTAGGGCACACTACATACTTATAGACTTTGGTCTATGCCAAAAGCAAATGCAAAAGCAAAAGCAATGGAAAAGCAATTGCCTAATCAATGTCTCTATATATGGTAAAAGCACCAACACCTATTGATAGCAAAACTTGTGCTCCAAATCAAGCACTAGAATCTCGAACTTGAGTCTAACTAAATTCTAACTTGAATTTACTAAATATAGGTAAAGGCCACTAGAATCAGCATGCAGGCATGGCCCAATAATCCTAATGAATCCTAGATGACAACATTAGGGATAACAATGTAAACATTAATTCTAACAACTTCAAACTTTTGAAATCTTGATGCATATTTTGGTCCTACAACTACCCTGAAAATTTCCATCTTGATTTACCATGAAATTTGGGTTTTTGTCATGAAAACGTCTGCAAATGTTTCGACTTTGAATCAAACTTATGAAGAATTATGCAAACACAAACGTTTTGACGGTTGCAATTGTTTGCTGCTAACTATGTGACATGTCTAGCCCCAACAATGGACAAAGTTGAGCTACTCTAAAGACTTATTTCTATGGAATTTGGGACTGAAAATTATGTAACCTGCCCCTTTTAACTTATGCAAAACATGGAGCCTAAAGCAAGTGCATGCTATATTAGCTGGCACATTTGTTTGTTGCTGCATGTCAGTAATTCTAAAATAGTTCGGACAGAATACTGTTGGACTCTAAGAAAGTAGTAAATAATTTCTCATGTTTAAATAGTCCAATGTACAATCTTGAAGAATTACAAAAAATGCCATCTATTAGCCTTATTGCACCCAACAAGTCATTATCTATGACAAAGCCTATATCGTTCTTAACTTGTCTGCAAAAGAATTTGTCAGATATTTTGACACTAGACAAATCATATAACCAGCTAGCTTTCAGTTTTCATTGATAAGAAGAAAACCAAAAGTAAAACAGGCCATGGTTTAGAACATAAATATATCTTGCAAGTATGATGTTGTTCCTTACTATTGCTTATGTTGAACTGTCTGCCTTCTGCATTTTTCAGACTGTCATATGATGAAAGGCCAAGAACTTTAATTAAAGTATTTTACCTCAACATGGTGGCATGTCATCTGATGCTCTGGAATTACACAAATCGTGTTTTGATTGGCCACAGTTAATAAAAAAATCTGCATGAACTAGTGCCGTCACACTCACTATGTGTGTGACTCTTGACATATTATAAGTAGAAAACAAGAACTGTATGAACTCAATTTGTCACCTTGAGAGACTCTGGTTTTCTACTCAAGTTGAGAACTTTATTTTGCCAGCATGCTTCTACTTAAGATTTGAAAATCGTTCTCTTGTGAGCTGCCCAGAGTGCAATATTTACTGCAAGCATCCTACCAGTCAAATTTGGCTGTAGCATGTGCTGTCAGTTCCACCTTCTGTGTTGTGTTTTAGACTGTAAAACCACAATTGCAAATTATGAGCCCCAGATTCCAATTTTTTTTACCTAAGGTCTGCGCCCCACCTATAGTTATCAAAGTTACATTCATGGTTAGGTAACTGAATCTGTTAGCACTCCCCATCTACAGTTAGTTTTCAATGAATAGAGATCCATGTCAGCAGAGGGCAGCCAAGGAAGCATTTTTGGGAGGGGGACAGGCCTGCCGGGTCTTGGCTGGATTCGGGTATCTCGGTGCCCAGCGACTGGTCTAGGAATGTGTCCATGTCGAGGGATGGAACATCAAGCTGGCCAGTCTAGAGACTGAAAAAGAGAAAGGTCTGGTGCAAGGTGGCCAGATCGAGGATGAATTGCTGCCCACATTGTTATTCAATCAGGCTTTTAGTTAGTTAACCATCCCCTTTCACGTTGGTTAAGGATGAATGGAAAATATAATGGTTTAATTAGCACTAATTGAAGTTCCTAATTGAACCAGTTATGAAACTGTAGGTGGGGCAGCGCCTATAGTTATCTCTAACTGAGAGAGATAACTGTCGCAGGCATAAGATAACTAGCATTTTCTTTGAATCTGTCCCATGGTGTTATTAGTATCGTCTGTATTCATTACCTCTCTCCCCTTGAATTCTTATTTTGATACTTGCTGGTTGATCTACATTTCTATAGAATATGATTTCGGTCAATTTTGGCATAGGTGAGTATCAAAATGTGCATAGTTTTGAGTCTTATGACGAAAGTTTTTGTGAACAGATGTCATTTCCACCATCACGACAAGACCATGCTTATTAGTGCAGATCCAAAACATGTGGATGACCGTTGTATTCAAGTGACAATTCATCATTGTTTTTTTGATGGAACAAGGCAACGCCATCCTCGCCTGAGATTTGGAAAAGTTCATCTATACAATAACTATACAAGGAATTGGGGTATATATGCTGTTTGTGCTAGTGTGGAAGCTCAGGTGTGATTCATATCCAGCCTATTCTGATAGTCATGTCATACTAAATTTTTTACAGTGGCATTGTTGTGAGTTCTCAATTCTAACATTTCTAAATTGTATTCTTGCTTATAGGTTGTTTGTGATGAGTACTGAAAGAACCACCTCTTCTTCCTCTTCCTTTCCTGCATAGTTCATCTATCAATGTGCTATTTGCAGCCGTTCTTTTTCACTAGTTATGGGGAAAAGTTTGGCATGGAACATGGGAAGTGGAGGATGCAAGTATGCTGATAAATCATTCAAGAACAATCATATTGAAAGAACAATGATCTCCAAAACAAAGTCTTTTGTATCTAAGCTGAATATGCTGATCTATATCAGCTAACTGATGCCAAACCTAGCAACCTAGGTCAACTGAAGCAAGAGCCATGCATCTCATCAATCAACCACTGATTATGAGGCCTAAAGGCCTATTTGTACTGTCAGAGTGTCCACCAGTTAGGGTTAGACTGTGCCTTCTTGTGGGGTCCTACAAATGGCCAAAGAACCGATAATTTCTCTAATGAATGCCAAAAGTAAATGAAAGGGCTCAAGTGCCCACTGTATACGATCCAAATGACAAATAATCACATGCAGATTGATGGTCCATATAGATGTCCTTATTCATAAATATTGGACCTATAGCTGCCCTAGGATGTGATTGGGGATGAGTTACATTGAGTAACTTTAATAGCTGAAGAATTGACTAAAGGGCTGAATTTATAAGTGCAAGATGAAAGCAGAAATTTCTATTGAGGCAATATTTCGCTCATACAAGGTGAATGTGTGTGGATCTGGTTTACCTTGTAACATGTTTTTTGCAGATTCTTTCACAGTCAAACATCTACCAAGCAGGTTCGAAGAAAACTGCCTTCGAGTATTACACTGAGAAGGTATCTTCTAATTACCTTTCCTGCAGTTGCAAATTCGTTTCCTTAGCAAATATATCATCACAGTTTTTATGTTCTACTTCAAGCCATGTTTGTAAAAAATCTGTCGCAAACTAATATGCCTGTTGTTATGTTTGCAAGGCAGATACTAGACAGGATTCTGCGAATATGTAGACTTACTGTTGAACCATCCCCTATTTAATCTTCAGTAGCTTGTCCTGTGTGAGAAAGAGCTTTCTAGTCTCCTCATTCTCATAGAAAAAGTCCAAGTAAACTGCAGCTCTAATTTGAACAGCTTATTTTCAACTGAGAGGCACTGCTTTCATTCTTGATGGCAAACTCCATTTTAGGTCTGCTGGAGTAGTCATGTTGCAATTACTGATTGTGAAACCTTTTTGTTTAGCTGTGCAGGAAAAGATGTTAGGATATTTAACTCTTTGAAGCACAAAATGCTCCATAACTTTAGACTACAAGCATGTCTGATGTGTACTTTAGAAGTGTTTAGGAGGCTATAGATATGTATCATTTATGCAATGTCAACAGTAAATCCTTTATGGCTTCAATTTGGGATTGTGCTCACAGGCAGCAGACAAAGAGGAGACAGCTTCAGGTAGCTTGCGCTCAGAAGGTGATCTTTTCTTAAATGGTGCTCAGGGGAAGCCATGCAATCCTTTTGGTGTCTTTGCTCCACAAGAATTTTATCCGACTTGGACACTGGAGCCTGCAAGTGAAGCTCTTCTTCATAAAATTCAGCTGATCGCTGGCTGGCAAAAGCTTCAATTGCCACCAGACCTGTGATAGACCTCCATGTTTTCTTGATAAACCTATTGGTCAGCAGGCAACCAGTCACATGCCTGATCATATACTGAAATGTTCCGTCTTCATTCATTGTTTCCATCTGGAAATAGAGATTTTCAAATCTTAAAAGAGTCAAAATATTTCTTATGATCTATCCTTGAAAGGTAATTCTAGGAAGTGTACCCTGTCTATTCTGCTGTTAAAATGCTAACTTACTATTAGCCATTGATTTTTTGTAAAGACTTCTCTTTAAGCCCATGATTGAAAAGACCAATGGTTTAGGCTTCTCAAGCTGGCTCTAGAGGATACAACTTCTATGCGAAGGAGAGTGGAATTGTGGTTACATAATGTTGGAACTCCAAGGTTTGAAGCTTCTTGCTATACAGCAGAAACATGAGCATCCAGTCTAAGCTTGATTTGCCTTTTGCCCTGCTTTTCTTGTATATAGAACTTAGCAATTTTAATAGTGATGTCTAAAATTCATGGGATGGCTTATCTCTTATTTCTTATAAGATTTAACATTTGGTAGGTTCTTACAAAATAGACTATTTTCGACATCCCAGGGGTCATTTCTAATGAAATTTTTGTTGCACGCACGAAAATAAGTCCATGGTTTTTTTCTTTTAATCATGTAGCCAAAGTACAAAAAAACAATTTTCAATATCCTCTTTTCATTAGAAAAAGGCCCATGTCCAGAGACCTTGACAATATGTTATATGTGCATTCTTACAGACTGTTCTTGCTCTTGAACGTGCTTTCCACTCTGTTGGGTAGTCATTTTTTGTGCAAATGCCTAGCATTTTTTTTCAAAAAACACTAAACGTGCAAGTGAGCTGTATGTATCTAAAAATAGCATTATATTTTGCAAGGAATTACCTACAGTCAATGGAAGAAGACAGGGTAATCGGAGTTGTTTATCTAAAATGACATCTAGATTATGCTTGTCACTTCCAGGATGGTAACACAATCTTTCATTTGTTCTTCATGAACGTGCACGTTTAGCTTAAAAACCCAAAGCTAATTTGTTAGCTGGTGCTGGATACTTCATTGACTTGCTCGTTGACTAAGTAACTCCGAAAAATGTGACATGTATCTAACAAAATTTGCTATCTTGGCTAACATGAGCATGTGCTGATTATAAGACAAAAGCACTTCAAAATCTAGCCAAATGCATGATATAGTTGATGTTTCTTAGAGGATGGCTCTATTCATAATGTCACTAGCATTGAAATCAGTTTTATCACAATTGTTTCACTTTCAACTTTGCAAATGTTGCTCATAAATAGATTTTCGAACTTCTTATGAGGCCTTAGTTTTGTAGTTCGATATTCAAAAAATAGTGAGCAAAAGTTACAAGTTATAATCAGGCTCAATGTGAATTTCAGGAATTGGTACCTATTACAATCGTAAACCTTGTTTGGTGCATATGTTTTCAACTCAATCTGTTGAATATTTTACTGTTACAGAGCGAGACTAGAGCTTACAGTATCAAAACAATTGTTTTGACTATAATTGTTTCCAATCATATAAATTACTATATGCATACACTCATCTTGAACTTTCAAATGGATTCGTAATCACAGTCTGCTCTAATGGTACACAAACTTGATGGTTTGGATTATCACTTGTGGAAATTCAAGATAGTAGTAGTACTGATGGCCAAGGAATTATGGAAAATAGTCGCTGGAACCGAACTACTTACCAGTGTCGATGAGCAAGTCATTTCCAAGTGGAAGCTCAGGGGTGGCAAGGCTTTCGCCTTGATCACCCTTAACATCTCTGACACACAAATTGGTCATATTAGACAAGCCCAATCTTCAAAAGAAGCTTGGGACATACTGAGCACACTTTACGAAGTAAGAGATGTGACTTCGAAGTTGCATATGAGGAGAAAGTTGTTCTCGTTCAAAATGTCAAAAGGTGATTCTGTTTAGAATCACATTAATCAATTCAAGACTCTGTCAAAGCAAATGACAACGATAGGTTCAGTAATCGAAGATTCGGATGTTGTCATGACCTTATTGTCTAGCTTGCCATTCTCTTATGAAAACTGAGTGATGATGATTTTCACACACTCAGATATAACTTTGTTCATAGTCATTATTATGTTGTTGTAGGAGGAGACCCGAAGGAATGGAGCATCCTCGTCCTCCATCAACGACTCGTAGGCTCTGCTCTCCAAGAAGAACACAAAAAAGCAATGTCAGACAATTCGACATCAATAAGAAGCAATCACAGAAGCAAGGTCCCCCAACTCAAAATTAGCAACCTGCTCAAAACAAAAGAAGATTATCCTCAAGTAGCGGCAAAAGGACAAACCACGAAATCCAAGATTGTCGAATCTTGAAGTTCAACAATAACAAGAAAAAGCAGCCAAGTCAACAACTCAATGTAGCCAATAACACGAAGCAGAATGTCAAAGACGATGACAAGCAGGAAGCCTGAAATCAAATCCGTTTGTGATACAATCAATTAGTCTCGGCGATCCTCTTAGCTCTCCTTTCTAAGATTCTAAAGTATCTTTCATAATTGATATAGAGAATAGTGTCCAAATTGGATGCTTCACTATTTCTTACATCAATTTTACACATCAAGATATAACAAGAACATGAAAAACCAAATAGAATATGAATGAAATAATTTCTCCATGTTTTAAACTTTGAACTCTCTGGAAAATTACAGCAACCAAACAATAAATGTGAGTGATGACCATTTGCTTGCTTGTCTCCTCCAACTTTGTCTTTTCTTGATATGTCTCCACCGCAAAACTCCATGAATGAGCCTCCATCTCCATCTTGCCACAAGATATCATCAAACCTTGGAAATCCATGAGTAGGTGAGTACATAAATGATGCAAATCCAGCACCACATGACTCCATAAACCAAGTAGGTTGCACTAGTCCATCTTCAAAATCTACTTGACACAAGGAAATGACCATGAATTCACCAAAAATTGACAACCTCCAAGTATTGGCATCAAGTAGCTCAACACTTGAGAACTTGATCATGGATGAGTGATATAATGAACCTCCAATAGCTTCATTTCCATCAGCAAAACCAACAAAAAATGCTAGTATAACTCCAACAATAAGATATTGCAAGACAATGTAGCTAGTTTTTCCATATCTTGACAATTTGCACACATCCACATGAAATAGCTCAAACACGAGATAGAACAAGTAAAGTAAACTTGAACAACACTTCCTTGTTGCTCCTTTGACCTTACTTGAGTCTTCAATAAGCTGCAAAAATAGATCCATAACATCTTTGCCAATTACCTCTCCTTTGATGCTCTTGGATAGCTCCAAATTGCCACCTTTCCTTTTGTGTTGTTGAAGCCCTTTGAGACCAATCTCTTGATCTTCCTCTTGACCATCAAAGTCATTGAACAAACATTTTTTTTTTCAGATCCATTACTTGCTTTTCCAGTATGAAAACCATGAGAGCCAATATTCACTTGCATAGTTATGAAGACATGTGACTCCACTTACTGCAAAAATGACTTTCTTGGACTCATTCACAAAAGAATGTAGAAGAACCACCTCTTTCATGCATGCACCTAGCAACATCTTTTTCCATATGATCAAAGAAATCAATAGCAACAATCTTTTCCAAGGAAGAACCTTCACCTCCATTGATGAAGTTAGCTCTTTCCTTACCTTTTGCATGCTTGCACTTGCCATGAAGAACCATTGAAACACCATCATTATCCTCAAGTCTAGCCAAGTTAGCACAAAGATCAACATATCCAAGAAGCATATTAGATCTTGACCTAGATCTAGCATAAGGAAGCTTTTTAGACTTTGCATAAGATCCACCAATCTTATTGATGCTAAAAGGTAACTTTGGAAAGTTGAGACCAATCATCCTTTTCCATTCCATCCTTTTGTTAGCCATAACAAAAGCATCAAGCTTGAAAAGTCTACCTTGTCTATTGCCCCTAGCAACCAAGATTTCTTCCTTTGTAATGAAACAAGCAGCACCACCAAACTTTACCATGTGATCTTGCCCTTTAGACCACTTGCCTTTTGCCTTTACCCTTGAACTTGCCTTTGATGAACATAGCCTCCTCTTCATATTGAGATGTCGATGTAGATCCACCTCCTCTTGATTGAAGCCTATACTCTCCATTCACCAAGATCTCTTGAAAATCCACAATACTTAGCAAAGTCTTTTGAATAGCAAAACTTTGAAAAAGATTAGCAGGATCATCCAACAAGCCATTAAGTATAACTTGAGCAAGTTCTACCTCCTTAATGCTTTCATCAATATATGCTAACTCATTATTGAATGCTTTAGCCCTCAAAACAAAAGCATGAGTACTCTCTTCCTTCTTTTGCAAACTTTGAAAGATTTGCCTCCTAAGAGTAAGCACTCTTGATGTAGACTTGGATTCATAAAGCTTCTTCAAAGCTTCCCAAGCCTCCAAAGATGATGTGCACTTACCAACTTCCTTGAGAAGTTCATTGGTAACATTCATCTTGATCATGTGTAGAGCTTTCTTTGCTCTCTTGTCATACCTCACTTGATCTTGTTGATTTGCTGGTCTCTCCTCCAAACCTACAACAATCTCCATCAACTCATTCATCTCCAATAAGGACTCCATCCTCACCTTCCAAGTAGAATAGTTGATTGAGGTAAGCCTATCATTGCTCTCCAACATAAATCCACCACCTATAGCCATGTTGAAGTGACCTGATCTTCTCTTTCAACCTGTTCCAATGCACAAAGCACTCTCTTGAATCTCAGCAAATGAACTCAAGAAGAAATCACAAAGATATGGAACCTCTCAAATCTCTTCTAACTAGAAAATCAACACATAGAATAGTGAAATCTTGATCAACCTATGATCTATCCTCAATCTAATGATTCTTGTCACTTACTAAGATTGAAACACACTCAAATGAAGTTCAGTAACCTCACAAACTAGAGATCCAATCAAAATTAGGATTTTGACAAAATCACAAAAAATTGAATATCTCAAATTCTACAAGCAATTTCTAAAAACTTGATATATCTTCTTGTAGACTCCAATGAGACCTTCCTAAAGCACCAAAAGTCATCTAATTCTAGTAAACCAAGTGTGAAATTGGAATTGATCAAGTATATAACCCTATATTGAGTTTTGACCTACAAAAGATCAATTCTACATATGCAAAAATGTTGATTTCTGAGTAGAAATCAATCTAGCATGCTCTAGCATTGGTAACTCCTCCAAATATTTGCTAAATATGGCTGATCCTTTCATAACCTGAAACACAATAGCTTTGATACCATGTGAAGGATTTCAGATCATTCAAGATCCAATCCATGTCCTTGATCTGTGGTTACAATAAGGAGCAAACCAACAATCCTGCCAATGTAGAAAAATCAGCATCTACACACAAAATGAGATGTAAACTCTAAGAGATACTGATCAAACATGAACCAAAACATAAAATATGGTTGTTGTTCGTACAATTACAGTACCCTACTATATTTCACACGTGTGGAACCGAAAATAGCAAAATATGAACATTTTACACACAAGATTGCAAGATATCACCAAGATAGTGCACCAATGAGTAGTAGAACCCAAAGAGAACCATGTATAATGATGAAATGAGAAATAGAAGAGAGAAGATATGTCTCTCCACGAGTCACATCCTTTTATAGAGTGTCCAAACCCTATTTGACCACTTGGCTCTCCCTTCAAAATGTAAACCCTACTATTTTTGGGTCTAGATTCAATGTACCCAAAGTTCAAATTTGAATCTCTCTCAAACTCAACTACCAACTTTCCCAAACTTTCAAAAAGTGTTTATTGCATGTATGTTAAACTAATATAACTTCAAAAAGTTTATCTCTAAGTCTAAAATGAGTTTTGGCCTCTTATTGACAATTTACCAAAATATGACTAAACTAGACTAAACTAGTTGAAATCTCTCACAGAAGATACTATAAAAATGCACTTTATGACTCAAATGTAATCTACCAAAATTTAGAATGCATAATATACCTCATGAATATGCTTGGATTGTCTCCTTAAAAATTGCATCACTTTCTTCTGCAAAAGCCAACAATGAACAATCATTCATTAACCAACTACTAAACAATTGAAAACTAACAAACAAAACTATCTCTCTCTCTCTCTCTCTCTCTCTCTCTCTCTCTCTCTCTCTCTCTCTCTCTCTCTCTCTCTCTCTCTCTCTCAAGCTTTTCTTCAAAATTTAGAATGCATAACATACCTTATGCATTTGCTTGGATTGTCTCCTTTCCTTCAAAATTGCATAGCTTTTTTCTACAAAAGCCAACAATGAACAATCATTCATTAACCAACCAATAAACAAATCGATAAACAATGAAAAACTAACAAACAAAGCTCTCTCTCTCTCTCTCTCTCTCTCTCTCTCTCTCTCTCTCTCTCTCTCTCTCTCTCTCTCTCTCTCTCTCTCTCTCTCTCTCTCTCTCTCCAAAGCTTTTTTTTCAAAAGCTTCTCTTTATGAATCGATTTGCAAATACAGTCGGGGCCCCCACTTTTTCCATTTCGTGGGTTTTTTTTGTTGTTAAAATATTTCTTCGTGGCAGTGCCATGCCCTAAAAAAAAATTTCAGAAAATTTGCCACAATGTGGCAGGATTGAGCTTACTGGAAAAATTTGTCACGTGTGGCAAACTTCAAAATTGTTTTTTTTAGCATTTTGCTGACGCTAAATATGCAGAAAAATGCACTCAGAAAATACAAAATTCTAGCCAAAACTCTCGTGACAAACTGATAAATTAAATCACGAACGATTTGTGAAACTTTTCTCAACACTCAAATTATTTTTGTTCAAGTTGGATCAAGTAGGCTATGTGACACAACCAAACGAAACGAGATGAATTCTAAATGAAAACGAAACGAAGTGAAGTGAAGCAAAACTTAAACGAGCTTTGAAAATAATTCATGCTGGAAACACACAGATCGCGAAACGAAATGAAACGAAGCAAAATAATTCGCGACAAGATCAATCACTCTCTATAACGAGACAAGACGAGACGAGACGAGATAGGACGAACTGAACCGAAACGAAACGAAACCTAGGTGAGCTTTGTAATAAATTTACCCTTGTAGCCAAGTGATCACGAAGCAAAGCAAAGCGAATCACGAAGTGAAAGGATTTGCAAACGAGATCAGTTCGTCAAGAATTTAGATGTGATTGCTAGTCACTGCCGGTTGTATCACTCCTACAATCCTTTAGAGAGTAGTCAAACACTGTTGATCTATGTTAATAAATTAATGTAGCATTCCACAAGATCCAATCAAAGTGCGAAATAGAATGAACAAGCAGATCAGACACACAAATAGTAGCAAACAAATTTATATACCAGATCATACAATCATCTAGAATAATAATGTCCATAATAGCTACAAAATTATCTATAAATTTTTCTGATTTTTCAAGCAGTGGATGCAGATCTATGCAGTACGTTGGCGTGAGAGAAATATAGTTCTCTCACGAATTGAGTCTCGCTTACTAGCGGACTTGTGGATCTATAGATCCTATGCAGAATTATCTTGCACGCAGGCGGATTCGTATTCTGTATATTTCATCTTCTGACTTCTTGTCTTGTTTACTAGCATTAGACTTACTATAATATGCATCAACCAGAAAGTATATAGTTCGCGAACAATTTCATGTCGCGTCTTGTAACTTACAGACTAGAAAAGATTAAACATCTACAACTAATTCGTGAATTACAAGAGTGGCAGATTAGCCACGATCTAGAATACTTCTGATGATGTCATGTTATCAGATCAGATATCTGTACCCCATGGCACTTGGCTGATCTTCTTGGCTGTTCGTGGGGCACGACTGATTTCGTGTCTTGTCGTGTCGCCTTTTGTCAAAGGTTCAAAAT
Organism: Diphasiastrum complanatum; assembly: GCA_029204225.1. Lineage (NCBI taxonomy): Eukaryota > Viridiplantae > Streptophyta > Lycopodiopsida > Lycopodiales > Lycopodiaceae > Diphasiastrum > Diphasiastrum complanatum. Next base: position 35,722,666 of record CM055111.1, on the reverse strand, counting down.
TGAAAGCTAGCAAAGCCTTGGCATTAGAAACAAAATGTTTCTTCAGCTCCCTCTCAAAGCATGATAACTTGACAACTCCAAGGCTACTCCTATGTTATGTCTCTCGAATAGACCTTTGTCCAGGGCCTTTGTGGAAATGTTAGCAACCATGTCTTATATGTATACATATATATATATATATATATATACATATACATATATGTATATGTGTATATATATACATACGTATATGTATATGTAAATATATATACGTATATATGCATACGTATACATATATATATGTATATACGTATATATATATATACGGATACATATACATGTATATATATATATATATATATATATATATATATATATACACATGTATATATATCTCTCTCTCTCTCTCTCTCTATATATATATATATATATATATATATATATATATATATATATATATATCTATACTAGTAAAGAGTGCCCGTCGTTGGCGGGCAATGGACGACCGATGGTCATTGATGGCCGATAGTCGTTGACGGGTGGCCGATGTATGTGTGTGTATGTGGTCAATGGTCGTTGATGGACAATGGATGACCGATGGTCGTTGACGGGCAATGGATGGCCGATGGTCGTTGACGGGTGGCCGATGGTCGTTCACGGGTGGCCGATGGTCATTGATGGGTGGCCGATGTACGTGTGTGTATGTACATGAGTGCATGTGGTATCTGTGTATGTGGATTTGTGTGTATGATTTGTGATTGATGGTGTGTGTGATTTATGTGGTCAATGGTGTGTGTGTGTGTGCATGTGTGATTTATGTGGCCGATGGTGTGTGCATGTGTGTATGAGTGTGCATGTGCATTTCTCTGTGTATACTGAACTGCTTGGAGCCCGATTTGTTGATGTGGGCTTGTCTCGACGTACAACACTGGATGGAACAGACGACATGCAAGACGGAGCCCGTTGCGATACTGGACCACTTCTTGAAAATGTCAAAAAGTAAACGACCGACTTTATTAGCACACCAAGCAGGTTGTTGCAAGTATGGATAAAGTTAGACACCAGTGATGAAAAAAGAAATTGAAGTCTCTCGGAGACACTAATCTCAATGATTCAAGATGCCCAGTTCTTGGTGAGCCCTAAAATAGTGTGATTGAAAAAATGAACACCATTTATTCGACCTTCCATCATATGAATGCATTTTATAGCTCTCAAAGATGACAATACTTGAGGTGATGTAATAGTTCGACCAAGGTTACCAAAAGCAAAAAACTTGTCTTTCAAATGAGAAATGGGG